>OZ012738.1:405954543-405994590 GCA_963859935.3 Lathyrus sativus | reverse complement strand
CCGGACCGAAAACAGTAGATTGACTTATTTTGTAATCACTTATTTTAACCGCTTGATTGCATTTTCTTTATTTATCGATCAGAAACCAAACCAACTCCCCCTCCATTTCGAATTTGGTAGATTAATCACATAAAAGAATCCTTGAGACGATATCCGAGTTTAATTGTCGCTGTATTACGTTTTCATCAAAAACACTCGTTTTGATCCGCTAGCGACAACTTATCAATGAGCTAGGGACCTCCACGACGGAGAGATGGATTGGGCCGACCCCGTGTGATGAGCGGGACAGAGCAATATATATATATATATATATATATTTATTATATATATATTTATATATATATATATATATATATATATATATATATGAATCTTAATCGGTTGAGTAAATAAATAAATAATTAATTATATTAATAATTAATTATTTAATTGAATATGTGCTTAAATATAAGTGGATGTCAAGATAATCCATTTCGAAATAATGAGAATTCTAAATGATTATCATTCTTATATAGACTATGATCACAAATATATCATCCTATAAGAAGATTATCTCTTTTTATCCCCATTCGAAGAGTTTTCAAGACATTACGAGTACCGGTTGAGAAAAATCCACAAGCCAACAGTGTCAAACACTTGTCTGTACATTTTTGTATTTTAGAATTATCGTTGCCATTGTCTAAAAATCTTTCTCATTATATTCGTTAAGGTATTCCTATAATCATTAATATCAAAATGTCATAGATCCTAAGGTTTGTGTCCATGGGGAGACGCTTAAGCGCTCCCAGCGTGATGAGTGATCAGTGCATATTTATGTACTTTCTCCTATATTTTTACTTAGGCATTTCTTTACTTTATCTTGATTATTTTTATATTTTATTTGTTTTTATATTTTATTTTATTTTTGCTTAATTTGATTTCCGCACTTATTTTCAGCTTTAGCAGTCTTCACGGAAACGATCATAACTGGAGTCCGGAAATCCGTTTGAGGCGTTCTAAAATTCGCCGGAAAGCTAAGAGAGAGAGCTATGACTTTCGTGTTGGAGTCGAAGTCAGATTCGGAGCCCAAATTTCCAGAATTCCGTTTGAAGTTACTACATTAGAATTTTATTTTAGTGTTGGGTTATGTTTTCGACCCAGTTGGGTTATGACCCGAATTTGCTTTCTTTTTAAAGGAAAAATACTCGTGTTACTGTTCACCTAGTTACATTTTCATGAAAAATACATTCGGAGCTTTGAGAGAACCATGGAGAGCTAATTCCTTAGAGTCATTCTGCTGTAATCGCGTTCCAACGCTTTAAGGTTTTACTTTATCAATCTAATTTGTTTCTCTTTAAACACTATTCTATGAATTGCTTTTGCATAATCTGTTAGTTTATAGAATTGTTTTGATTAAATTCGTATAATTGCATCCTTAGCTTTTATTCGTCGTTACGTCGCTTTGTCGTTAATTCGCGTTTATAATTCGTGTTTGCTTAATTCACGAAAACTTAATCCGTTTGCTTAATTTGAATATAGGATTGTTAATCTAGTTTATGTCTTTTGCGCTTGTTAATTGACATAGGAAATCGAATAGAGATCGAAATCTCTTAGGAAATTGTAGGTAGAAACCCGTGATAGGCCGGAACCGAAAACAGTAGATTGACTTATTTTGATAATCACTTATTTTAACCGCTTGATTGCATTTTCTTTATTTATCCGATCAGAAACCAAACCAACTCCCCCTCCATTTCGAATTTGGTAGATTAATCACATAAAAGAATCCTTGAGACGATATCCGAGTTGAATTGTCGCTGTATTACGTTTTCATCAAAAACACTCGTTTTGATCCGCTAGCGACAACTTATCAATGAGCTAGGCCCTCCACGACGGAGAGATGGATTGGGCCGACCCCGTGTGATGAGCGGGACAGAGCAATATATATATATATATATATAATTATATTTATTATATATATATTTTTATATATATATATATATATATATATATATATATATATATATGAATCTTAATCGTTGAGTAAATAAATAAAATAATTAATTATATTTAATAATTAATTATTAATTGAATATGTGCTTAAATATAAGTGGATGTCAAGATAATCCATTTCGAAATAATGAGAATTCTAAATGATTATCATTCTATATATAGACTATGATCACAAATATATCATCCTATAAGAAGATTATCTCTTTTTATCCCCATTCGAAGAGTTTTCAAGACATTACGAGTACCGGTTGAGAAAAATCCACAAGCCAACCAGTGTCAAACACTTGTCTGTACATTTTTGTATTTTAGAATTATCGTTGCCATTGTCTAAAAATCTTTCTCATTATATTCGTTAAGGTATTCCTATAATCATTAATATCAAATGTCATAGATCCTAAGGTTTGTGTCCATGGGGAGACGCTTAAGCGCTCCCAGCGTGATGAGTGATCAGTGCATATTTATGTACTTCTCCAATATTTTTACTTAGGCATTTCTTTACTTTATCTTGATTATTTTTATATTTTATTTTGTTTTTATATTTTATTTTATTTTTGGCTTAATTGATTTCCGCATTTATTTTTCAGCTTTAGCAGTCTGCACGGAAACGATCATAACTGGAGTTCCGGAAATCCGTTTGAGGCGTTCTAAAATTCACCGGAAAGCTAAGAGAGAGAGCTACGACTTTCGTGTGGAGTCGAAGTCAGATTCGGAGCCCAAAATTCCAGAATTCCGTTTGAAGTTACTACATTAGAATTTTATTTTAGTGTTGGGTCATGTATTGGGCATGGGTTATGTTTTCGACCAGTTGGGTTTTGACCCGAATTTGCTTTCTTTTAAAGAAAAAACTCGTGTTACTGTTCACCTAGTTACATTTCACGAAAAATACATTCGGAGCTTTGAGAGAACCATGGAGAGCTAATTCCTTAGAGTCATTCTGCTGTAATCGCGTTCCAACGCTTGAGGTTTTTACTTTATCAATCTAATTCGTTTCTCTTTAAACACTATTCTATGAATTGCTTTTGCTTAATCTATTAGTTTATAGAATTGTTTTGATTAAATTCGTATGATTGCATCCTAGCTTTATTCGTCGTTACGTCGCTTTGTCGTTAATTCGCGTTTATAATTCGTGTTTGCTTAATTCACGAAACTTAATCCGTTTGCTTAATTTGGAATATAGGATTGTTAATCTAGTTTATGTCTTTTGCGCTTGTTAATTGACATAGGGATCGAATAGAGATCGAAATCGCTTAGGAATTGTAAGGTAGAAACCCGTGATAAGCCGGAACCGAAACAGTAGATTGACTTATTTTGATAATCACTTATTTTAACCGCTTAATTGCATTTTCTTTATTTATCCGATCAGAAACCAAACCAACTCCCCCTCCATTTCGAATTTGGTAGATTAATCACATAAAGAATCCCTGAGACGATATCGAGTTGAATTGTCGCTCTATTACGTTTTCATAAAAAACACCTCGTTTTGATCCGCGAGCGACAACTGATCAATGAGCTAGGCCCTCCACGACGGAGAGATGGATTGGGCCGGCCCCGTGTGATGAGCGGGACAGAGCAATATATATATATATATATATATATATATATATATATATATATATATATATATATATATATATATATATATATATATATATATATATATATATATATATATATATATATATATATATATATTAGATATATATATATATATATATATATATATATATATATATATATATATATATATATATATATATATATATATATATATATATATATATATAATATTATATATATATATATATATATATATATATATATATATATATATATATATATATATATATATATATATATATTTATATATATATATATATATATATATATATATATATATTTATATATATATATAATATATATATATATATATATATATATATATATATAATATATATATATATATATATATATATATATATATATATATATATATATATATATATATATATATATATATATATATATATATATATATATATATATATATATATATATATATATATTATATATATAAGAATCTTAAATCGGTTGAGTAAATAAATTAAATAATTAATTATATTTAATAATTAATTATTTAATTGAATATGTGCTTAAATATAAGTGGATGTCAAGATAATCCATTTCGAAATAATGAGAATTCTAAATGATTATCATTCTATATATAGACTATGATCACAAATATATCATCTTATAAGAAGATTATCTCTTTTTATCCAATTCGAAGAGTTTTCAAGACATTACGAGTACCAGTTGAGAAAAATCCACAAGCCAACCAGTGTCAAACACTTGTCTGTACAGTTTTGTATTTTAGAATTATCGTTGCCATTGTCTAAAAATCTTTCTCATTATATTCGTTAAGGTATTCCTATAATCATTAATATCAAAATGTCATAGATCCTAAGGTTTGTGTCCATGGGGAGACGCTTAAGCGCTCCCTGCGTGATGAGTGATCAGGCATATTTATGCACTTTCTCCTATATTTTTACTTAGGCATTTCTTTACTTTATCTTGATTATTTTTATGTTTTATTTTGTTTTTATATTTTATTTTATTTTTGGCTTAATTTTGATTTCCGCACTTATTTTTCAGCTTTAGCAGTCTTCACGGAAACGATCATAACTGGAGTTCCGGATATCCGTTTGAGGCGTTCTAAAATTCGTCGGAAAGCTAAGAGAGAGAGCTACGACTTTCGTGTTGGAGTCGAAGTCAAATTCGGAGCCCAAATTTCCAGAATTCCGTTTGAAGCTACTACATTAGAATTTTATTTAGTGTTGGGTCATGTATTGGGCCTGGGTTATGTTTTCGACCCAGTTGGGTTATGACCCGAATTTGCTTTCTTTTTAAAGGAAAAATACTCGTGTTACTGTTCACCTAGTTACATTTCACGAAAAATACATTCGGAGCTTTGAGAGAACCATGGAGAGCTAATTCCTTAGAGTCATTCTGCTGTAATCGCGTTCCAACGCTTTGAGGTTTTTACTTTATCAATCTAATTTGTTTCTCTTTAAACACTATTCTATGAATTGTTTTTGCTAATCTGTTAGTTTATAGAATTGTTTTGATTAAATTCGTATGATTGCATCCTTAGCTTTTATTCGTCGTTACGTCGCTTTGTCGTTAATTCGCGTTTATAATTCGTGTTTGCTTAATTCACGAAAACTTAATCCGTTTGCTTAATTTGGAATATAGGATTGTTAATCTAGTTTATGTCTTTTGCGCTTGTTAATTGACATAGGAATCGAATAGAGATCGAAATCGCTTAGGAAATTGGTAAGGTAGAAACCCGTGATAAGCCGGAATCGAAAACAGTAGATTGACTTATTTTGATAATCACTTATTTTAACCGCTTAATTGCATTTTCTTTATTTATCCAATCAGAAACCAAACCAACTCCCCCTCCATTTCGAATTTGGTAGATTAATCACATAAAAGAATCCTTGAGACGATATCCGAGTTGAATTGTCGCTGTATTACGTGTTCATAAAAAACACCCGTTTTGATTCGCAGCGCGACAACTGATCAATGAGCTAGGCCCTCCACGACGGAGAGATGGATTGGGCCGACCCCATGTATATATATATATATATATATATATATATATATATATATATATGTATATATATTATATATATATAGATAATATATATATATTATCTATATATATATTATAGATATATATTATCTATATATATTATATATATATAGATAATATATATATTCTATATAGATATATATATATATATATATATATATATATATATATATATATATATATATATATATAGATGGATTGGGCCGATTGTCGCTTGCGCGAAAATAAGGTGCCGGCATGACAGAAGAGTCGCCACCTTTCGTTATTTATCCCTCAGAGCGGGAAAGGAAACGATCGGAAAAACCCGATGAAAAAGGGTAAGACAAGGTCATTGCAACCATTGTCTGGGTTCGGGAGTCGGTTACGCAAGGGGAAGGTATTAGCACCCCTCACGTCCGTCGTACTCGACGGGATCCACGCTTGTTGTGTTTACTTGGACGGGTTGGTTTTATTCTATCTACCCATCAAGGCTGGCTGAAAAAGAAAAGAAAAATGACTCGGCAAAGCGTCGCGCTTTATGCCTACGTATTCGCATCAGAGAATGAGAAATCAGAGTCAACGTAGTTCGGCCTACGAAGGATTATGGGGGAAGGTAGCTCGCCAAGACTTCGCCATCTTGTGCCTACGTACTCTCAACAGGCATGAGAGATCAGAGCATACGTAGTTCGGGAAACTACGGTTTATTTCCTGTCTTTTACGAAAGAAGTGTTTTTTATTGTGAATGCGATTTCAACCGCACTAGAGACTATGACCTGAGAGTGAATGCGTCGCATGTCACCCAAAGGGTACCATACTAAACATCCAGACTGTGGAAAAGAAACTCTCCGACAATCCTTTCTCAGATAGCTTAAGGCTCGTAACATACGAAAGAAATCATTCATGATTACTGTATCTTAAACTGTTTTGAGGTGAGAAGAGAACAGGCCCAACTAGGAGGGAGACTATCAAGTCCTACTGTTATCATACCATGGATTCATCCTATGGTTGAGGTTTGAACAGGGAACTCCTAGGTGTTGTCCTGCATAGGTTTCAACCTAAAAGTCTATCATCAAATCCTTATCCAAGGAAATGAGAGTCCTAAGGGATCATGTCAATGATACACCAAAACAGACAAAGCATCAGCTTAACAGTAAAATGCATGCAATGCAAGTGAGGGAGGAAATGTGTGTGGGGCTTCAGCCTCCACAAGCTCATCTCAACCTCAAGCCAGTCATGAAATAACAGTAATCATACTGAAATGTAAACAACATGCTATCAAGCAATAAACAGTAAACTGCAATCATACAGATAAAAGAAATGAAATAAAATGCCATCAGGCAAGCAAACCACATGGGCAAGGGAGCTGGGCTCTACCGAATACCCGCAAGCAAAGCCACACAGTAACAATACAAGCAGAGGGAGCAACTCAACCTCTAATGCAATCATGCTCCTAGATTCTATTTATTCTAGATGAACTTATTCTAATGCAACAGACAAGTCAAGCAAAACACACAATACAGAAAAGAAAAACAGAAGAAAGCATCAGCTCCTCCAGCAGCAACTCAGTCTTCAGACTTCAATTACTTGACAAACATCAGTTTGCTTTTCCAGGTATCAACCCTACAACATGAGTTTCAACTCATCTTCTCCCTTAAGCTTCAGCTTGTTGGTCAGGTCCACCTTCAGGCTTCACCATCTTCAGGGATCTTCAATCATCAACTTGATCTTCATGCTCTTCAAGCTTCAGCTGGAATGGCAATCTTCAAGGATTCATCCTCTTCAATAATCTTCAATGAAGTCTTCATCTTCAAGCTCAGGCTCAACCTCTCTCAAGACAATCAAAACCAGAGAAAAAAGTCACTTAATGGATAAGCTGGGGGATATTAAACTGCTTATTTGATCACCAAAGGTGACCTATAAGGGTTCAACATCAAATGAAGGGTTCCCTAAAAAGTTCTACTCCCTAGGTATATCACTTATCCCTCCAAAGGAGAGAGGTGTATATCATGGAAGGACTTTGAATCATAGGGAGGAATGGAGGTGAATGATACCATCCATATTTGAGAAAGAAATTATCTACATCTAAGCTCTTCCTAATCCTAACCCTAAAACAACAAAAAGAAAGGAAGAACATGGGGGGTGCAAACAGAAATAAAATGCAGTTATTATTTCACATGGGCCCAGAATGGGGGGGGGGGGGGCGAATAACAAAGCGCCTGGCCCAGTTTAAAATCAGAAATCAATTAAAAATCAAAAGAAAAAAAGAAAATGCAGCGGTGCGAATAGCCATGCATTGCAGTGTAAACCTGGATTGGGCTTGGAAGGGGGGTGGGGATAGGAATTCACTCAAAGCCAGAACCTTGCCATTAGTGAAACGCAGCGTTTTACGCTGCTTCTGATTTCCCTCTAATTCGCGTTTGAATTACAGCCGTCCGATCCATTCTTTGGTCAAGTGGTCAGCATGCAATCAATGGCAGCGATTTCATCTTCAACCTAGCGCTAGGGTTTCTGAAAATCACCATGAAAGTACCTTCCATGCACAGAACTTACACCAACTCGTTCTCCCTCATTTCTGGACCAAATTCATTCGTTCAAAAACCAAACTTGATCTATTTTCCACGTAGAATACAACTGTGGTGTTGGTTTCCATTAACGTGGCCTCTAGCATGCAACCCGAACGCGAATCCAAGCTAACCTCAAAATCTGACCAATATTCAACCTCACCCAAACTCATGATTCTTGATATCAAAATGCTCCTTATGTTACACTGATTAAAATCCTCTAATAACCTTGCATTAAAGCTTACTAAATCACAAGTTCCAGCTCATCCAAGAATTGACCACCATTAATGAAACTTCTCCAATTGGTCTCAAACTCATCAAAAATGACCACCTAATTGTCTCTAACAGTTTCACACTAATAATTAGCCCTAGCCATGCCTAGAATAGGGTGTAGAAATGGTTTTGCATACCTTGCTTCTTGAAATGGTAGGTGATGAAATTCTTCAATCCAAGCCTTGTAGCTCCTCAAGAACACTCCTTGAATGGTGAATTTTCTTCTGCTTGCACAAGATTTGATGTAGAGGACTTGTACTTCAAGATCCAATGCAATTTGCTTCCTTGAAAATTCAATGTGAAAGCCTTCAAATCTTCATCAATGGAGTTGCAAATCAATATGAACACACTCAGAAATGTTTATGGAGATGATTTGTGAAGAAAAATGGAAAGGTAATGAAGAAGAATCAAGAGATTCAATGTAATTTGCAATGAGGGAATTTGGATTTCAATCACTATTCTCTACCACAATTAACACCAACTATCACCAACCTTTCACCAATGCAAGTTGTATTCAATATATAGAGAGGTTTAGAAAAGTCTAGAACCTCCTAGAATCATCTAGTAAGAACTTGAAGATTTCATGATATGGTAATTTGCATTTTCACTTCTCATATCATGGTATCTCATGCAAAAACCCTTGTAACTTTGGTAACCAACTTGAATTTATCCCCAAATGATATTTTGGACAAGTTACCATGCATCTCTTCCTTGTTTATTAAGCTTTTCTGTGTTTTGGTTTGGTGCCTTATTATGCAAGCAAGACTTTTACAAAGCAACCCTATGATGCAAGCCTCAAATCAAAATTGTGGCTGAACCATTGTTCTTAAAATGTCATTTGGAGTCAAAATGACCTATCATATGACATGGTTTGGATTTATAACTTGGGATTTACGATTTTCAATCTCACTTGAATTAACTTATGCCTCATTTTTAGGCCATTTTTATCACTTTTTGATATGAGCCTTTTCAACATCTCATGACCACCCTACTAGCCTTAAAACATCATTCTAAGCAAGTTTGATGTTGAATATATTTCCATTTGAAGCTTGGAAGTAGGAGATATGGCCTTATGCTTGAAATGACCTATAACTTCCAAATGACCAAAATGCCCTTGGCATGTCAAAGCCATAAGTTGAGTTCTACAAATCCTATCAAGGACTTCTAGTACTCTCTAGAAAGCTAAGAAGATTCTCTTAAACATTCATGTTGACCAAGAGATCATAGGAATCATCCTACTAGGGCAAAAGTTGTCTGCAAGTTGGGTGACTTTCAAGGACCCAGATTCACATACCTCAGATGACCTGTAATTTGTCAAAACCATAACTTGAGCTCTGCAAATCCTATCAAGGACTTCTACCACTCAAATTAAAGCTAAGAACAGGCTCTACAACATTCATGTTGTGGGGAAGATGAGATGACAATCACATCTTGAGCTAAAACTGCCCTGAAGATAGGGATCAAACTAGGGGATTTTACACTGTCAATCCTTAGAAACCCTAGCTTAAAACTTCTCAAACTCCTCAATCATGATGAGTTGGTCTAGGAATCATCTTTATAGTATCTCAATACATCATTCCATGATCACATGGCCCTTGGATTAGGTCTAAACCTTCTCCAAATCATCAGTTGACCTAGAGTTGACCCAGTCAAACCCTAATTCCACCATTCATGGTTGAATCTTCTGAATTCTTGCACAATGACCTCTCTGGGCTTCATGATAGCTTTCAAGACATCTCATAAGCTTTCTCAAAGCTTCAAGTCTATCCTCATAGTCTCAGAATCATCTGAGGAGTACCCACAACTCTCTAGTTATGAGACACACAACTCTGGTTTCAACCAATTCCTCTGAGGATTTCTTGAACTTTCTGATAAAGGTATCAACCTTCAAACACTTGATGGGTAAATAAATGTTGGTCAAATTTTGGGGTGCAACAGCTGCCCCTATTCAAACGGCTTGAACCTGACTGGGTGAGGAGCGAACGACTCTCAGCCAATCAAGGTGCGAGACGGTTGAATACCGGTAAACCCGGAAATTTGCCAACTGCTCAACTCTTCGAACACTGGCGTAGTAGCTGCACGGCAACTAGCTGGAGAAATATTGATCTGACATCACCTTCAGTTATCCATATTGCATCGTCATCAGACAACCAAAACACCCAACATCGCCGCTGGAAGACTAAATCACCTGACATCGCCGTCAGAAACAAACATACCCAACATCGCCACTGGAGATAAACAGAGAATCTGAGAACCACCCAACATCGCCGCTGGAAAACTAAACTATCTGACATACCCAACATCGCCGCTGGAGAACAACAAAGAATCTGCGAACCATCCAACATCGCCGCTGGAAAACTAAACTATCTGACATCGCCGTCAGAACAGACAGAACACCCAACATCGCCGCTGGAGAACCAAATAATCTGAGAAATACCCAACATCGCCGCTGGCAAACTAAACTATCTGACATCGCCGCCAGACACAAACATCCAACATCGCCGCTGGAGAACGGAGGATCTAACATCGCCGTCAGAAACAAACATAACTCTGAGAGACACTCGACATCACCGTCGGACAAACATAATCTCTACTGGGAAGCTAAAGAGTCTAACATCGCCGTCGAACATAATCTCCTGACATCGCCGCCAGAAACAAACATCCAACATCGCCGCTGGAAACAAACATCCAACATCGCCGCTGGAGAATTAAAGCACCTGACATCGCCGCCAGAAAACTGACATACCCAACATCGCCGCTGGAAAACTGAACTATCTGACATCGCCGTCGAGTGCTCAACATAATCTGACCTCGCCGTCAAAAACAAACATCCAACATCGCCGCCGGAAACAAACATAATCTGACCTCGCCGTCAAAACAAATATCCAACATCGCCGCCGGAAACAAACATAATCTGACCTCGCCGTCAGAGCAAATATCCAACATCGCCACCGGAAACAAACATAATCTGACCTCGCCGTCAGAGTGGAGAAAATTCATTGGGGAATTGGTCGCACGGTAACCGGTAATACATAGTCGATCATGTCGTCAGGCATTCAAAGAACACTATCGGGCATCAGCCGGACTTCAACCATCAGGTTGATCATGCCATCAGGCATTCCGCATTACTGAGATAACTGCTTCATTAACACAGTCAGACTTCAATCATGGAGTCTTCAAGGGAGATTTCAACTTCGTCGTCGAAAAACCTGCTGGGGAGGATGCTTCGCCGCTGGGGGAATCTGGAGAACTATCAGGTAACTCCGCTCCGGGGGTCCAGAAATTATTCTGGAGGAATCAACTCTGCTGAGGACTTCAAGAATCATCTTGAACAAATAGCTCCGTCGGGGACTTCACGAATCACCTTGAACCGAGAACCATTCTGAGCAAACATTCTGTTGGGGATTCCAGAATCATTCGGGGCAAATCTTGCCGGGGACAAACCAATCATGGCTTGAGCAGCTTCCAAGGCTTCGGCTCTCTTGGAGTTTCAGGAATCGTCTTGGGCGATCTTCGCTGGGGACTCTAAGTATCAACTTGAGCAACCAACTCTGGAGACTGTACTGGGGTCTCAAGAATCATCTGAAGCAAACGGCCCTGCTGAGGGATTCGAGAATCATCTTGAACTGAAGACTTCGCTGGGGATCTCAAAAATCATCTTGAGCCAGTTACTTCGTTGGGGAGAATGTCAGGAATCATCCTGAGCAAATGATCCTTCGGCGGAACACCTGCAAAACAAGGACGGTAGCAACCTAGATCATGTTTATTATGCATATGCTTCGGCGCCATGCTCCACATGGTGGAAATTCCATGCACAATGATGCGATCCCATCAGCAAAATAAATGCCGAGGGGGAAACCCTCCTGTCAAGGGGAGAGAACTACTTAGATAAAGGAATCATCCTGCTAAGGAGAACATGGTCGCGCCAATATCAATTGGACTCCGTCTGGGGAAATGATCTTCAATTGACTGCTGCGGGGGGAACTACCTCAGTTGATTACTGCAGGGGAACGAAGCTCTACGAGAACCTGGACCTGCTGAGGGAACACGATGTTAATCGCGAGAGTAAACTGCGTAGCTGTCTCGGCCACTCCTCTGGGGATGATAACTCTGTGGGGAAACAACTTCAGCTGCTCAACGCTCCACTGGGAAAAACCAATCATGGTCTGATCAACTTCCAAGGATTCGGCTCTCTTGGATATCTGCAAACTCGGCTGAGGAAAGAGAAATCATTCTGCTTCGCTGGAGAGTGCGACTCTGGGGGGAATACGGCATCAGCTGCTCAACGCTCTGCTAGGGAAAACCACTCATGGTCCCAACTGCTTCACTGGAGAGGGTACGACTCTGATGAGGAATTTCAATTCCGCTGGGGAAGAGGGGATCATCCTACTTCGGGGGAGAGTACAACTCTGCAGGGGAATACATCATCAGCTGTTCCAACACTCTACTGGGGAAGAGGGGATCATCCGACTTCGGGAGAGAGTACAACTCTTGTGGGGGAATCTCAATTCCGCTGGAGACTTCAGTCTGGCACCATCAGTTACTGCATACTTCGGCATACGAACAGTTTCCTACGAAACCTGTACTTGTGACCCGGTGCGGGGGATGAACACGAGCTTTGGCGCCCGAACATTTCTATGAAACCTGCACTTGTGACCCGGTGCGGGGGAAACCCGAGCTTCGGCGCTTGAACATTTCTATGAAACCTGCACTTGTGACCCGGTGCGGGGGAAGAAATCATGCTTCGGCGCGTGACTCAGCTGAGGAGGCGACGTTCCTTCAGGATGCGTCTGCTTGGGGAAGAGAAGGTAACCGCCTGGTTCGTGTTTCAATATGCACATGCTGGGAAATGCCTGGATGAGTGTAGTGCTCCGTGCGAAACGGAAATACTACATTTTTGTTATGCAACCATGCAAGGAAATGCCCCAGCAAAATAAATGCTGGGAAGAGGAACCATCCTCTCGGGGAGAGTAACCACTCTGCTGAGGAAAAATCTACCCTTCAGGGAAACTGCAACCTGCGCCAATCTCAACTGGGCTTAAACCTTGGGACGACGGGCTCTTCCGGGACACACAGCACATCAGGCTACTCTGCATGGGGAAAGCGATAAATGCCCCGAACGGCTCTCTGGGAAATGACCCTTCTGGGGAACATAGCCTTCAGGCTACAAGACGCTCATGTCATTAAGTCCTCAAACTTACGGGGATAAACAAACTTCCGCTTGCTGGACAATCCTTCAGGATCTGCTTGGGGGAACACTTCATCCACCAACCATGGCTATGCTCGGCTGGGGATATCAATCTACCTGCCTGCTGCTGGGGAAGTGCTATCCTCTTGCTGGGAAAAAGGGCCACACTCTATTGACGATATCAATCTTAACACGCTGAGGATAACTCTTGCACACTGTCGCTACTGCGAAAATCGGCGCCGGCTGACAGAAGAGTCGCCACCGTGCGTTATTTATCCCTCAGAGCGGGAAAGGAAACGCTCGAAGTAAACCTCGCAAAAAACGGGGAAAAGGTATGGTCATCGCAACCATAGCCTGGGTTCGAGAGTCGGTTACGCAAGGGGAAGGTATTAGCACCCCTCACGTCCGTCGTACTCGACGGGATCCACGCTTGCTTGGTTTGTCTACTGGATGCAAAACAATCTATCTACGGCTGCTAAATCTAAACGGAAGGGAATTGACTCGATAGAGCGTCGCGCTCTATGCCTACGTATTCTCAGGAGAGAAAGTCAGAGTCAACGTAGTTCGGGATTACGGGGAAAATTGGCTCGCCAAGACCTCGCGTCTTGTGCCTACGTACTTCCACTGGATGGAAGATCAGAGCTTTACGTAGTTCAGAATAACTACAGCTAAACAAACATTCTCACACAGCAGTGAGAAAAACAACTGGTTTCACAGGGTCGGGAACCTATGGTCAAAACTATGGTTGAGTCTCAAATGCACTTGGGCAAGAGGGAAAAAGGGTTACGATTAGTCGTTAGCGGGAAAGTCTCGATCGCACAGCCGCGAGAGAACAAAAGTTAGTCGTTAGTGTGCTCGCTAGGATATCGCATCCTATGCCTACATATCTCCGTCTGGTACGAAGAATCAGAGCAGCTGTAGTTCGGCTACTACGGGACCACAGCTCAAATCTCGTTTTATTCATCTCTGAAAAAAGGATTACAATGGGTGCATACTGCAATAAATCTCATAGGAAGCGCTATCCTATTCTATCCTGAAAAATCGACTGAAAATAGCCCCCTAACAAATGGGCCTCTAAACTATCCTAAAAGTCGTAAAATAAAGTCTATGAAAATATCCCTAAAAGAAAATGAACTCTAAAAAATATTAAATCGACACTCTAATATTTTTTCCTTTTTTCTTCTTTTCTCTTCAACATATTGTTCCTTTTCTCAAAATATTTTTTCTATATTTTTTCACAATATTTTTTTTCTATCTTTTCACAATATTTTTCTCCATATTTTCTTTTCACTATTTTCAAATATATTTCTTTATTCTTTTCCTTTTTCATAATCCTTTTCTATATTCTTTTTTTCTCACTTTTCTTTTACTATTTCCTTTTTCTTTATTATTATTTTTTTTATATGGAATATACATACAAAAAATGTAAAAGAAAAAAAACATAAAGGGGGGGGGGGGGGGGGGGGGGTATACTGTTACACAGGGATTACACAAAAATAAAATAAAAAACTGAAGGGCCCAGCCCAATCTCTTCAAAAACGCAGAAGGGGGGTGTAACTGATTTGGGAGGCGTACTGGCAATTGATTTCGCTGGGCCCAGCCCAGTCTCAGCCAAAAACGAAGGGAAAGGTGTTTGTCCAAAAAAACATTGGGCCTGGCCCTAATCCACCCTTCGTCTTCCTTGCTTCCCTTTACTCTGAATACCCAAAACCCTAACGTTACCTTCCTTCTCCCTCCGCCGCCGTGAACCTTCTTCCTCTCCTTCTCACCTCCGTTCTCGGTCTCATTCTCAACCTTACTCGTTTCTTGATCTTCCCCTCAAATCCTCTCTCAGTCTCAAACTCTCTCCCTCACAGTATTCTTGCTATCAAATAATCCCAAACCAAACGCACCATGAATCTGATCATCAACAAACTTGAAGATCTATTCCTGACGAAGATTCACAGATGAGGATGCTTAAAACTGGAAAATGGAAAGGATGATGAATGTTGATGAAAGCTTGCTGAAGTTCGTTGGAGAATCTGGATCGTGATGGAGATCGTCTGGAGAAAAATATGATGAATGTTCTTCCTGATGAATTTCTGGTGACGCTCGTTTGATGAGGATCTTAGAGCTCACGGAGTGTTCTTGGATCTATTCGCTGATGAAGTCATTGCTTGTTCTGGTGGAGAGATTCTGGAAACCCTGGATGAGCGACAATGCAGTTTGTTGGGGGATCTTGAATGTTTGTTGATGATGACGAACTTTTTGGGAATCGCGATGAACAAGGAGGTTAGATGATAGGCGAATACTGTTGCATGTCCTTGATGTTGATCTGAGGCTTGTTGGAGATTATCTGGGAATCGGATTCTTCGGACGATGCTTGTGGTGGAGATTGGTTGAACCTGGATGTTGATCGGAGGTAGAATGGGATTGTTGATTCAGGGGATTTTCTGGGCTTGTTGTTTCTGGGAGATGATTGAAGGAGGAGTTTGACGATGAATGTTCATTGTCTTGTGATGAATTTCTGGAGAGGACGGTGGTTTCTGCGGTGGTGTTCATGGTAGTGGTGGTCGGAAACTGGAGAAGATAGGAGGAAGATGTTGAAGGCGACCGGATTCTGGGGATGTAGGTTTTCCGGCGACGGTACGGTGGCCGCCGGCCATGCAGGCCGGCCGGTGACCGTTTCACGGTGAGGAACGAGGACTGGACGTGTGGTGGGATAGTGGGATAGCGACGTGCATGCCCTCCACGTGTGGGAGCATGTGGCAGAGTGGAGGGAGCCTCTGGGGTAGCGTGGCAGATGGATGATGATGAAGCGTGGGCCCTCCCTCTAGCCAACACGTGGCTGCTGGGTACTTATAGAGCTGAGAAATTCCTGGACTGTTCCAGAACCTTCTGGAACACGCTGGATAATGGTGGAAGCTTTTGGACACTTTCTGAACTTTCTGGACCAATACACTCTAACTGGGCCTGCGAAAATGCACTGAAGCCCAACGAAAATGAATGAAAAAAACTGCAAAAAATTGAAAAACAAAATTAAAACCTAATTATCATCTAATCCTAATTAAACTCAATTAATTATTAATCTAATAATACTCTAAAGAAAATCTAATAAACCCACTAATATACTTCTAATAAAATTCTAATAAACTATATTAAATTCTAAAAAAAGACTATTATTTATTATACTAAATCTTAAAAACTATTAAAGCTATTTTAAAAACTATTTAAAAAAATTATACTAATATTCTAGAAAATCCTATATTATCCTAAAATGAAAAATGCTATTAAATTCTATTAAAATTCTACAAATGATATTACTATATTATCTAAAAATATTAAAATCTATTAAAAAATTCTACAAATGATTTAAAATCTATTAAAAAAATCCTATTAACCCTAAAAATGATTTAAAAATCTATTTGAACCCTAAAAAATCCTATAGAATCCAGAGAAATCACGATAATTCCCAGAGGGACAAAATAAGCACTGAACGACACAAAAATAATCGGTAAAAATAAACGGGCACCGAAATAACCCAAAAATCAATTCTACTGATCAAAAACACCTGAAACACGAGACGAGAGCTGTGATCCCTGATAAAATCAATATCAATGCAAAATGCAATGTATGCAATATGCAGATGCGAATGCGGTTATGCATCGAAACATCGAGCCAAATGCGAGACCCGGTTGGTCAAATTTTGGGGTGCAACAGCTGCCCCTATTCAAGCGGCTTCGACCTGAGTGGGTGAAGAGCGCTCAGCCTTCAAACATTCAAGGTAGATGACGGTTGAATACAAATGGAACCCTGAAATTTGCCAACCGCAAGAATATACTGCAAAGCTGCTTGAGGAATAGCTTCCAATAACTGAAGTTTGGTTGTCACGGCAACAACTGGTCAATTTTCTGATAAATTTTCTTCTCCTTTTCAACACCTGTGTGACGCCACAAGTATTGAAATAATGCTTCGTAAAGCAAACACCTTGATTCCCATCTCTGTTATGGGATCCTTCTGGTCAACTCACAGTTCACTGCGAACTTGAGGACAATTCTCCTGGGGAATTCTGAATGGAACTGCCTGGCACCTATTTTGACGAAGGGGGCAGCTTCAGAAGTCTGATATATGTCAATCTTTGTTGTTGTTGTTGTTGTTTTTCGATGCTGACGTAACAACCAAATGAAGAATCACTCCGCTGGGGAAGACGAGAAGCTGAACCACACAACTCTGCAGGTGAACAAATTCGAAGTCCAATAGGTAACCATCTTGGTCTATGTTTCGACATGCGTATGCTTGATAATGATGCAATGCCCTATACGACATGTAAATGCTATGCGTTTTGTTTGAAAATGCGATGCCCAGACGGCATGGATACACTATATGTTTGATAAATGCAATGACTATATATGCAAATGCTAATGCAAGCTCTAGCTGCCAGAGAACACCAGGTCTGAAAACCACTTGGCAAAATAAATGCCGAAGGAAACGTCAACTCTACTGGGGATGACCTGAAGTCACAGAACCATCTCAGCAAAATAAATGCTGGAAACGAGAAATCAAATCCGCTGGGGATAACTGCCCTGCTGGAGAAATGAAAAGGCAATCCTGCTTGGCGACTTCCCTGGGGGGAGAAAGACAACTCTGCTCGGGGATGCTTTCTTCAAACCATTGGCAACTGATCATGCTCTGCGGGGATTGACCCAAACTGAGGTTGATTACGCGCAGCACACTGCTGGAAATGCTCCTACTATCAAGGATATCACTCTTAATCTGCTGAAGATACTCCTGATCCTGCTCTGATACTGGTGCAATACCATCTCGACTCTTCCGGAGATAATAAGCAACTTTCATCTGCTGAAGAGTGGCAACATCCACAAGGAATTCAAACATTACTCGAAGCGCTGGCATCCGTCGAGCTTCGTATCGGGGAACATGACGACATGCGAGTCATTGGGAAATATTGTGTCAGATCTCTTTAGATTTTTTTGTTTTTTCTGGTTTAGAATAAACATGGACTATTTACATAGTGGAAGATATAAGAAATACTAGACGAGAACTAGCATTCAAAGGTAGACTACCAGGCGAGAACTGATAGGAAAATGGGTTAGGAAAACTGATTTTTGTGTTTTGACATCAGACAGGCTGATTGGATAACAGACTAAGAACAAGACAACCAGGCGAGAACTGATTGAAAGCTGACGTACACCAGGCGAGAACCGGTATAACACATAGGGTTAAAACACACGAGAACTGATTACACGACGACCTGTACCAGGCGAGAACTGATACAACACCTGAAGAAACGGTGACCAAACGAGAATTGGTTACCAATAAACTGCACCAGACGAGAACTGATACTTACAATAAACTGCACCAGGACGGGAACTGCTGCTTACAATAAACTGCACCAGGACGGGAACTGATGCTTACAGCTGGTGGGCCAGACGAGAACTGGTTACCGATTTGCCAGGCGAGAACTGGACTTTGGAAACGACTGGTTACTGACACGCAACAGGTTTAAACTGCAGGATAATGATCCAACGACAACAAGATCTTCTTATTTGAAAGGGTCAGGTTTTGACAAGGGTATTGACATGATTCCCCGATACTCAACTCCGGCTGGGGATAAACAAACTTGTTTGAACAACTTGCCCCAGTACACCCAGCTGGGGATAACAAGACTGGCTTGCACAACTTGCCCCAGTACAATGCACCTTGCCCCAATCTAACTCTTGGGAATACCTGCTCCGAACAACTTGCTACGAGAAGACTTCGAGAATACTTGCCCCGACATCTGCACGACAAAAGAATTCAATCTCCAATTAAACACCTAACAACCCAGTTGATTTCAACATTCTCTGCGATGACTTGCCCCTGAATGAGCGTTCTAGCGACTCAACCCGATCTGATTATCCATTGGAAGCATCTGCTTTCAAATCTCAATGATCTGAATAGCTGCCCCTGATTGGCTCTCGAGAAGACTCTCTTCTGATCAACTGCTTCTCACATAAACTGCCCCTGCTCAACTGGAACTTCGGGACTTGTCCTCAGACTGACTGATACTGAACTTACTGGAAGATAATGCCCCTGATTCACAAGGCTTCACAACATACACCATTCTGGTTCAGACTGCTGGATTACTCAGTCCTATTTGATTACTCCCTGGTGGAATTTCTTTCATGCCAACTACTAACCTGCAATTAGAATCGTCTGTTCACGAATGGTAATCTTAATGCAATGGTTATGCAGATTTTGAAAAAATTTTGAGCTGTCACTCATTTACATGCATATGATTGTGAGTGACGAGTGAACCAAAGTTCAAACGTAGTGCTTACATGGTCAGTGAAAATACAACAAGGATGTGACTAGCAAGTCAAGAAGGAGTCAGGTTACTCAACCTTATCGTAATGCGCTTCAGACTAACCCTACCTCAATTAGGTCTTTTAAGGGTTGTATCGTGGTCGGGTTCACGGTTCGTGAAACAAAGGATATTTGGCTCAAATTTTGATTTGTACCCACCCCTTCTACGTGATGATCTCCGATCCTAAGGTTCAGTTAACCTGGCACAAGCGCTCGCCTCTTCGAGAAGTATGTTGAATGGTAAGAACCACAGTTAAGGAATTCACAAGCTTTTCTTCTAGAGTGACAGTTACTCTTTCTTCGCTTTCGGTGTCTGTGTACACGACTTTGTGATTTGCTGGGGAAAATTTTCTTTTTAATCCCTCTTTTTCATTCTTTTGATTCCCTAATTTTTGCCTGGACTGACTTATTTTGAGTTCTTTTCGATTTTTTCGATTTGAAGTCCAGTGGGATGCCCTGATTTTTGCCTAAGTATTAGCTTTCTCATCTTTTTACTTAGCGGGCTTTCTTTCTTTCTTTCTTTTGGAACAAAGTCGTGTGACACTGGCTGTCTTGATTGCTCCGAAAGGATTGTAACTGTCTCACTCCTGATTGGTGAGATTTGACCTTTTGAAGGTATAAACTGATTGGTCCTTGAAAGACAACACTCCTCTGCAAGACTTGAATGCTCGGTCAAGCTAACTGTCAACTACCCTGCCCCGGGTTAAGATGTGAGGGTTTTAAAAGTCCGAAAAAACTTCTACTTCCTGGCTCGAAGTGGTTAACAAGGGACTAACTCCTTATATCTCCAGTGTTTGGGGATTTGAAACAATGCCTTGTACGTCATCGGTACGGTCTTATCTGAAAGCATACGATCATCGGTTATGAGTTCAGTTTCATCATCCTCCCTCCTAACTTTACTAGTCACAGCGATAAAGTGGAGTGAATAAAATGTAAGTGTCAATGCAATGCAGTAAATGAGCGACAGCGACATGATTAATTCAGAAAAATGCATAGTCATTTCATTATCATCACCATTCAAAACATACAATGTTAAAAAGCAGGTAGTAACTAACAGAAAAGAAATTACAAATGCAAATGATGTAAAAGCTTGAGAACTGCCACTGCTGAGGCGCCTGCCTGTCTGAACCACTGGCTTTTGCTGGGGAATGCCTTCCGAGTCTACGAACTTAGACAGCTGAACGGTTGGGGGTGAACAAACAGAAATCCTTCTCGAAAGGAAATGCGATCCTGATCAATCAACTGCTGTACCTTCGCCTGAAATGCTTTACAATCTTCGGTTGAATGCCCCGGAGAGCCACCATGATAACCACACTGAACGTGGGGATTGTACCCAGGAGGGTACGGTTCTGGAACTGGCTTAAGGGCTTTAGGTTCCACCAAAGAACTCTGGATCAAAGACGGTAGCAGCTGGCTATACGGCATAGGCACTGGGTAAAAAGGAGCTTTCCTTCGTTCCAAGTTGTTGCGAGGTCTGTTCTGATTCTGACGCTGATTCTGATAACCTCGGCCACGAGCTCGCTGCTTTGCAATGGAAGCGACATAAGATTCCTGATAGAGTGCCCCAGGCACGGCTGTCTGTTCAGTATAACAAGCCACGGGAGGTACTGATCTCTGATAAGATGATGAACCAACAAAATTCACTGATTCGCTTCGAGGATATTCAACCTTTGGCATGACTGAGTTGATCACAACTTCTTCTTCACTCTGATAGTCACAAGGGTATTCAATTTCACCAGCTTGATCATATGAAGTAATCTGAATTTTCCCCATTCTTATGGAGTACTCAAGGCGTTCTCCTAATGCTACCACGTCAGAGAAACTTGCCGGAATTCCGAGCAATCTTTTGAAGTACGGATATTGTAGGGAATCCACAAACATGCTTGTCAGCTCTTGGTCTAACAGCGGGGGACGCACTCTAGCAGCAAATTCTCTCCATCTCTGAGCATACTTCCTGATCGGTTCATTGATCTCTTGAGACAACTCTTGCAAATGCATGCGATAAGGAGCAATGTCTAGGTTGTAATCGTACTGCTTCAGAAAAGCTCTGGCTAAATCCATCCATGACTGAATCTGATTCCTCTCTAACTGCATATACCACCTCAAAGATGCCCCAGTCAGACTATCTTGAAAGCAATGGATCATCAACTTATCATCTCGCGCAAACGCATTCATTCTTCGACAGAACATCATCAAATGCAGCTTTGGACAGCTATCTCCCGTGTACTTCTCAAATTTCGGCACTTTGAACTTGTAAGGCAACACCAGGTCAGGAACCAAACACATGCCTACAGCATCCAGGTTGACAGCATCTTTGGCTTTCAAAGCTTTCATTTGCTCTTCCAACACTCGGAGTCTTCTACCATCGTCAAGGGCTCTTGGATCTACCATCCCAGCTGCTGGAATATCTCTTCGGTAATTCATCACAGGGAAAGCAACACCTTGATTGTTGACAGGAGGAGGATGCTCATTCTGGGCAACAAACTGCTCATGTCGATCTCGGTTCTCAACAGAAGGCTGTACAACTTGGTCTGCAGCAACGTTGTTCACTTGCGGGAAGTCTTCCGTGGAATCATACAGAGGGTTGGACGCCATAGTGAACCCTGTCAAGGTGTTAGGAGACTGGAAATTGCCTTCAGACATGGCTACCAATAATTTTCAGCTGACTTCGACACTTGATTCTGCTCAAATCTACTCAACCCCTAGGTAGGTCTTCTGACAATCAACAGCTGCTCAATCCAAACTCCGGGTAATCACCTTCAGGAAACAAAGGCTGGATCAGAACTCTGGCTAGCTGGAGGATGATATGCAATGCAACACTGATATGCATATGATATGCAAAAATGCAGCAAACAATGGGACCACAGCCCCTACACAAAATCTGAATACTGCTGCGCTGCTGACGGAGACGTTCTCTGAAAAGAAGACCAGAATAATGGGTAGGTTGGAAGTCAAGTTTCCTGCAAATAAAAACCCCCCCACTCACAGGTATGGACCTATATCTGACAAGGTACGGCATCCTATGCGGTCGTCAGCGTCACAGACTTTCAGAACTGACGATACGATTCCCAGAAGGAGTGGCATCATCAAGTCCTGAAGAGGCCTCACTTAGCTAACTTCCAAATGATCGGTTCCCGGAGTCGACAATCCAACTGACCAAACAACCCCCTCGACCCAAAGGGTAGGAAAGAAGTCAACCAGAAGAACCTCGTCCGAGTGTAGATTTCGCGGGACACTAGTACAAGCAAAGCCGGTACGCCCCCACTAATCTCTACTCTAAGTCTAAGGTGCACTCCAAGCCCAGGTCCGGCTTATCTCTCAATATCATAGAACACCCGTAACACCCCAACAGCAACAGATAATAAATAAGCCCCAAATAGACAAGCAAACGAGCGCTAGGATTGACTCTCTCTAGGGACGTTGGATCCCACATGCATAAGAACTATCGCAGTCCTTAGCAGCCAGGGGACGTTGGATCCCCAGCAGATACTCGCATAGGGAACTATCGCATTCCCCAGCAGAGTCGCCAGCTGTCGCTACTGCGAAAATCGGCGCCGGCTGACAGAAGAGTCGCCACCGTGCATTATTTATCCCTCAGAGCGGGAAAGGAAACGCTCGAAGTAAACCTCGCAAAAAACGGGGAAAAGGTATGGTCATCGCAACCATAGCCTGGGTTCGGGAGTCGGTTACGCAAGGGGAAGGTATTAGCACCCCTCACGTCCGTCGTACTCGACGGGATCCACGCTTGCTTGGTTTGTCTACTGGATGCAAAACAATCTATCTACGGCTGCTAAATCTAAACGGAAGGGAATTGACTCGATAGAGCGTCGCGCTCTATGCCTACGTATTCTCAGGAGAGAAAGTCAGAGTCAACGTAGTTCGGGATTACGGGGAAAATTGGCTCGCCAAGACCTCGCGTCTTGTGCCTACGTACTTCCACTGGATGGAAGATCAGAGCTTTACGTAGTTCAGACTAACTACAGCTAAACAAACATTCTCACACAGCAGTGAGAAAAACAACTGGTTTCACAGGGTCGGGAACCTATGGTCAAAACTATGGTTGAGTCTCAAATGCACTTGGGCAAGAGGGAAAAAGGGTTACGATTAGTCGTTAGCGGGAAAGTCTCGATCGCACAGCCGCGAGAGAACAAAAGTTAGTCGTTAGTGTGCTCGCTAGGATATCGCATCCTATGCCTACATATCTCCGTCTGGTACGAAGAATCAGAGCAGCTGTAGTTCGGCTACTACGGGACCACAGCTCAAATCTCGTTTTATTCATCTCTGAAAAAAGGATTACAATGGGTGCATACTGCAATAAATCTCCTAGGAAGCGCTATCCTATTCTATCCTGAAAAATCGACTGAAAATAGCCCCCTAACAAATGGGCCTCTAAACTATCCTAAAAGTCGTAAAATAAAGTCTATGAAAATATCCCTAAAAGAAAATGAACTCTAAAAAATATTAAATCGACACTCTAATATTTTTTCCTTTTTTCTTCTTTTCTCTTCAACATATTGTTCCTTTTCTCAAAATATTTTTTCTATATTTTTTCACAATATTTTTTTTCTATCTTTTCACAATATTTTTCTCCATATTTTCTTTTCACTATTTTCAAATATATTTCTTTATTCTTTTCCTTTTTCATAATCCTTTTCTATATTCTTTTTTTCTCACTTTTCTTTTACTATTTCCTTTTTCTTTATTATTATTTTTTTTATATGGAATATACATACAAAAAATGTAAAAGAAAAAAAACATAAAGGGGGGGGGGGGGGGGGTATACTGTTACACAGGGATTACACAAAAATAAAATAAAAAACTGAAGGGCCCAGCCCAATCTCTTCAAAAACGCAGAAGGGGGGTGTAACTGAGTTGGGAGGCGTACTGGCAATTGATTTCGCTGGGCCCAGCCCAGTCTCAGCCAAAAACGAAGGGAAAGGTGTTTGTCCAAAAAAACATTGGGCCTGGCCCTAATCCACCCTTCGTCTTCCTTGCTTCCCTTTACTCTGAATACCCAAAACCCTAACGTTACCTTCCTTCTCCCTCCGCCGCCGTGAACCTTCTTCCTCTCCTTCTCACCTCCGTTCTCGGTCTCATTCTCAACCTTACTCGTTTCTTGATCTTCCCCTCAAATCCTCTCTCAGTCTCAAACTCTCTCCCTCACAGTATTCTTGCTATCAAATAATCCCAAACCAAACGCACCATGAATCTGATCATCAACAAACTTGAAGATCTATTCCTGACGAAGATTCACAGATGAGGATGCTTAAAACTGGAAAATGGAAAGGATGATGAATGTTGATGAAAGCTTGCTGAAGTTCGTTGGAGAATCTGGATCGTGATGGAGATCGTCTGGAGAAAAATATGATGAATGTTCTTCCTGATGAATTTCTGGTGACGCTCGTTTGATGAGGATCTTAGAGCTCACGGAGTGTTCTTGGATCTATTCGCTGATGAAGTCATTGCTTGTTCTGGTGGAGAGATTCTGGAAACCCTGGATGAGCGACAATCCAGTTTGTTGGGGGATCTTGAATGTTTGTTGATGATGACGAACTTTCTGGGAATCGCGATGAACAAGGAGGTTAGATGATAGGCGAATACTGTTGCATGTCCTTGATGTTGATCTGAGGCTTGTTGGAGATTATCTGGGAATCGGATTCTTCGGACGATGCTTGTGGTGGAGATTGGTTGAACCTGGATGTTGATCGGAGGTAGAATGGGATTGTTGATTCAGGGGATTTTCTGGGCTTGTTGTTTCTGGGAGATGATTGAAGGAGGAGTTTGACGATGAATGTTCATTGTCTTGTGATGAATTTCTGGAGAGGACGGTGGTTTCTGCGGTGGTGTTCATGGTAGTGGTGGTCGGAAACTGGAGAAGATAGGAGGAAGATGTTGAAGGCGACCGGATTCTGGGGATGTAGGTTTTCCGGCGACGGTACGGTGGCCGCCGGCCATGCAGGCCGGCCGGTGACCGTTTCACGGTGAGGAACGAGGACTGGACGCGTGGTGGGATAGTGGGATGGCGACGTGCATGCCCTCCACGTGTGGGAGCATGTGGCAGAGTGGAGGGAGCCTCTGGGGTAGCGTGGCAGATGGATGATGATGAAGCGTGGGCCCTCCCTCTAGCCAACACGTGGCTGCTGGGTACTTATAGAGCTGAGAAATTCCTGGACTGTTCCAGAACCTTCTGGAACACGCTGGATAATGGTGGAAGCTTTTGGACACTTTCTGAACTTTCTGGACCAATACACTCTAACTGGGCCTGCGAAAATGCACTGAAGCCCAACGAAAATGAATGAAAAAAACTGCAAAAAATTGAAAAACAAAATTAAAACCTAATTATCATCTAATCCTAATTAAACTCAATTAATTATTAATCTAATAATACTCTAAAGAAAATCTAATAAACCCACTAATATACTTCTAATAAAATTCTAATAAACTATATTAAATTCTAAAAAAAGACTATTATTTATTATACTAAATCTTAAAAACTATTAAAGCTATTTTAAAAACTATTTAAAAAAATTATACTAATATTCTAGAAAATCCTATATTATCCTAAAATGAAAAATGCTATTAAATTCTATTAAAATTCTACAAATGATATTACTATATTATCTAAAAATATTAAAATCTATTAAAAAATTCTACAAATGATTTAAAATCTATTAAAAAAATCCTATTAACCCTAAAAATGATTTAAAAATCTATTTGAACCCTAAAAAATCCTATAGAATCCAGAGAAATCACGATAATTCCCAGAGGGACAAAATAAGCACTGAACGACACAAAAATAATCGGTAAAAATAAACGGGCACCGAAATAACCCAAAAATCAATTCTACTGATCAAAAACACCTGAAACACGAGACGAGAGCTGTGATCCCTGATAAAATCAATATCAATGCAAAATGCAATGTATGCAATATGCAGATGCGAATGCGGTTATGCGTCGAAACATCGAGCCAAATGCGAGACCCGGTTGGTCAAATTTTGGGGTGCAACACACACGTCTCACGGAGACTGACCCTTGCTGGGGACAACTGATGGACCAATCAAGTCTGAGGAGTACTCGTGTATCAACACTGCTGGGGATATCAATCCTTAGCTACTCATGGTACGACTCTGTTGGAGACGTACTGATCCTATCAAGGAAACACCTCTGACATCTGCGGACGATAGCAATCGATCACTGAACTTGAATCTCACTTCACCGAGGAAAACGACCCTGAACGGTCTTTTTTGAACACCCTAAGTCCTTATAGGGTACGAAGCAATCTGCTGAGAAATAACTCTTCTCTGGCTGACATCAAAATCTACCCGTCTAGAGATTACTCAATGAGGGAATCACCGTCGACCTCTACTTGAGGAATGAGTCAATGACCTAGACTCGGAGGGAAAGGGAGCCACACTCGGACTCTATGGGGATACAACATTGCATCAATCCCACTGCTGGGGAAATAAATCCAAATCTGTCGGTCAGGGAAAGCTTCAGTCTCAACCCACTTAGGAAAGAGTAGCATACCAGGCTAATCAACGTTCAATGCTTGGGATGGCCATACTCTGCCGGGAATATCAATCAAACCCTACTGAGGATAATCTTGATCCTACTCTGATAAGGGACGAATGCCATCTCAATTTGCTGCAGTCTCCAACTGCTCAGGGGGAACAACCTCAAACCGTACATCTCTGCTGAGAAACAATCCTGGTTCAACAACGTCAACACAGGGAATACAGACTACCAATCATGGAGCCGAGTAACAGGTTAGGCTGTAGGATAACAATCCAATGACAGCAAGGCTTCTTCATAAGGTTCAAGTTTTGGCAGGGTAATGACACGATTCCCCGACACTCAATTCTTGCTAGGGTGAACAAACTCATTTGAACAACTTGCCCCAGTACAATTCAACTTGCCCCAATCCGACTTTTGGGAATAATTCATTCTGAACAGCAAACAGCTGGCAACAGGACAATCTTCAGATGTCTTGCCCCAATATCTGTACAACGGAAGGATTCATCCTCCATCAATCAACTCTCAGCATGGTTGGCTTCAATATCTCTGAAGTAGTTTTCCCCTGAACGAGCGATGAGCGACTCAACACGCCCTGAGTGAACACTGGAGGGATCTGCCCTCAAATCACAAGAGTTCTGGATAGCTGCCCCCGATTGGGTCTCGAGGAGGTCAAATTCTGGTCAACTGCCTCTTGAATAAACTGTCCCATAATCAACCGATACTCCGGGACTTGTCCTCAGACAAACTGATTCCAGATTCACAGGAAGTCAATGCCCCGGATTCACAGGGTTTCACAGCATACCGTTCTGATCCAGACTTCTGACGATTCAGTCCTGATTGACTATTCCCCGTTGGAGTTCCTTCGTATCAACTACTGACCTGCAATTAAAATTGTCTATTCACGAATGGTAATTTTAATGCAGTATTCATGCAGATTTTGAAAAAATGTATTGTCACTCGTTTACGTGTCATGCTAGTGAGTGACGAATGAACCAAAAGAGTTCAAACGTAGTGCTGGTTCGATCAGTGAAAAATACAACAAGGATATGATTAGCAAATCATGTAGGAGTCAGGTTACTCAACCTTATCGTAATGCGCTTTCAGAATAAACCCTGCCTCAATTAGGTCTTTTAAGGGTTGTATCGTGGTCGGGTTCACGGTTCATGAAACAAAGGATATTCGGCTCAAATTATGATTTGTACCCACCCCTTCTACGTGATGATCTCCGATCCTAAAGTTCAGTTAACTTGGGTCGAGCGCTCGCCTCTTCGAGAGGTATGCTGAATATTGGGAACAACTGGTTAAAGAACTCACAAGGTGTTTCGGAGTGACAGTTACTCCTTCTTTGTTTCGTTGTCTGTATCTACACGACTTCGTCCTTGTTCGAGGATTTTTCCTTTTTTATAATCCTTTCTTTTTCATTCTTTTGATTCCCTAATTTTTGCCTGGACTGACTCTTCAGAGTTCTTTTCGATTTTTCTTTTGGAGTCCAGCGGGATGCCCTGATTTTTGTCTAAGTATTTGCTTTCCAGCTTTTTCTTTTTTACTTAGCTGGCTTTTTTTATTCCTTTTTTCAAGTCGTGCGACACTGACTGTCTGGATTCACCCGAGAGGTTTATAACCGTCTCACTCCTGATTGGTGAGGTTTAACCATTGTGGTTGATGAGGTACGACCTCTGGAGAGGAATACGATGTGATTGGTCTTCGAAAGACAACACTCCTCTATAAGACTTGAACGCTCGGTCAAGCTAACTGACAATTACCCTGCCCCGGGTTAAGACGTGAGGGTTTAAAAGTCCGAAAGAAACTCCTACTTCTCGGCTCGAAGTGGTTAACAAGGGATTCTCTTCCTTATCTCTCCAGTGTTTAGGGGATTTGAAACAATGCCTTGTACGTCATCGACAAGGTTTTATCTGAAAGCAATACGATCATCGGTTATGAGTATTCAGTTTCATCATCCTCCCTCCACTCTTTGCTAATCATAGTGATAAAGTGGAGTGAATAAAAATGCAAGTGTCAGTGCAATGCAGTAAATGAGTGACAACGACATGATTAATTCAGAAAAATGCATAGTCACTTTATTAACATTACCATTTGAAACATACAATGTTTAACAGCAAGTAGTAACTAACAGAAAAGAAACTACAAGTGCAAATGATAAAAAGTCCGAGGACTGCCAATGCTGGAGGATGTCTGCCCGTCTGGACTACTGGCTTCTGGAAATAACCCTCTGAATCTGCGAGCTCAGGCAGCTGAGAGGTTGTCACGCACAACCAAAACTCCTCCTGGAAAGGAAATGCACCCTTTATCGATCAACTATTGCACTTTCGCCTGAAAAGCCTTGCAATCTTCAGTTGAATGCCCCGGAGATCCACCATGGTAACCACACTGAGCATGGGGATTGTACCCTGGAGGGTAAGGCTCTGGCACGGGCTTGAGAGCTTTCGGATACACCAACGAGCTCTGAATAAGACATGGCAGAATCTGGCTGAGTGGCACTGGGACATGATGAAGGGGATCATTCCTTCTTTCCAGGCTGTTGCGAGGCCTCTTTCGATTCTGGTGCTGGTATTCTTTCCGCCAAGGAGCAAGAGGTCGTCGTTTCTGAATGGCAACGGTCCCTTGTTTAGGCGCTTGCGTCCTTGAACTTGATCCAGGTAGAAACTGCGAGCGAGGCGATTCAGTCACCAAAAGTCGCGGGACATATTCAAGATCTTTCTCAGCTTCAGGCAAAGGAGTTGAATCGTTCACCTCTTCTGCAGGGTACGGGATAAACTTTCCCGATGCTCTCATGCCGCTCGGCACAAACCTAATTGTCGTTGAGTCAATAAGGTCTTGGATCTTATTCTTGAGAGCCTTACATGTTTCAACATGGTGCCCCGGTGCTCCTGAGTGGAAATCACAATGTGTGCTGAGATCAAAGTCTGGTGACACGTCATCCGGTGGATCCAAAGTCCGAAGCTTGAGAACATGGTTCTGAACCAACAGTGGCAACAGCTGGGCATAACTCACAGGTATTGGGTCCACAGCTCTATCAAGTAGCTTCTTCTTTTGATTATGACCTTCAGGGTTATTCTGAGATGCCTGGCGCGGCTGCTGACGAGACAGGTCTTGAGCTTCATGTTGTGTAGAGGATCCATGAGGTCCACTTGGCTTTAGCACAGGTGGCACTGACGGCAACGGAGGAAGCACTTTGGTCTCCACCTTGGGTGCTCGGCCACTCTCCTTTTTTAGCATACTTCTCACCACTCCCATGAGAAAGCTCAACTGATTCTGCAGCTGCTGATTCTCTTCTCTGAGTACTTGCTGGTCCAGGCGCACTGCCTGTATGTCGTTCATGACCTGCCCCAACTGGCTTTGGATTTTCCCCAACTCCGCTTGTACCTGCTCCATTAGTCTGAGTTGCTCGATTCTGAGTCAAACCTGCAAACACAAGGGTTAGAAGACAAGCCTCGGCTTCTGTCATGCAAGATGAATTATGCTAATGCCATGGGTGTCTGTACGTTTAGGAGATCACCCCTAATTCTGGTGTTGACGTGCCAACATGGTGTCAATGCAGTGATAAGACTGGATCCATTCATGGAAGAAAATATCTCATATTGCTCGGGACACCAGAATCAGGGTACGAAATGCGCCTGCAGCACAGACACCTGCTAATGGAATGCAAAATGAATATGCGAACTAATGCAAAATGCAGTCATGCAATAATATATCCAGGTAGCTGCTGTTGTGGAGATTCTGTATCAACAAAAACCAAGACCACTGATGAGAAGAAAACCCCGACGTAGGACAACAAATTTGATCCGTCGGGAACAACCATCTAATAGGACCATATACATAGGATTAACATTCTGCTCTGTCGAGAACAAATGTCTGATAATAAGGACCTCGGATGTATGATCAAGAAATATCTGCTGACGAAGTCTTCAGACCCCAAAAAATCTGCCCTATCAAGAACAAACATACAGCTGCTGATGAGATCTTCAGACCCCACTCAAAATCTGCTCTATCAAGAACAAACAACATCTGCTGATGAGATCTTCAGACCCCAAAACTGCTCTATCAAGAACAAACAACTGATGACAATACTCCGATCAAACCTGCTCTATCAAGAACAGACATACACCTGATGATAAGATCCTCTGATCAAAACCTGCTCTATCAAGAACAGACAAATCTGCAACTGAGAAACCCTGGTACCAACAAAACTGATTCACTGTCAAGAAAACCAGGTAGTCTGAAGGTCAAAGTTTCCTGCAATAAACCCAATCCCACTCACAGGTATGAACCTAAACTGACTCAAGGTACGGCATCCTATGCGTTCATCAGCGTCACAGACTTTCAAGAGGGGTGATACGATACCCAGAAGGTGTGGCATCACCAGCTCATGAAGCAGCCTCACTTAGCTGAATCACAAATGATCGGTCCCCAGAGTCGACAATCCACCAAACCAGCAACCGTCTCAACCCAAAGGGTTGAAAGTGAAGCCAACCGGATGAACCTCGTCTGAGCGTGGATTTCATGAGACACTAGTGCCTGCAAAGCAAGCACGCGCCCACTAATTTCCACTCTAAGTCTATGGTGCACTCAAGTATGGGTCTGGCTTCTCACTCATCAGAACTCCCATCCCACAACAGCACAAATAATCATATTATACTGAAAATAAAATGTGGGAAATAAAGTGCGAGAAGTAAAATGCGATAAATAAACGCAACCCAGCAGGTAAACATACAAGCGTTAGGACTAACTCTCGCAGGGAACCGTTGGAGTCCCCAACAGAGTCGCCAGCTGCTGGGTACGGTCCCAGACAGCTAAGAAGAAAATCCAAGGCGAGACTCGCATAGGGAACCACCTGAATTCCCCAGCAGAGTCGCCAGCTGTCGCTTGCGCGAAAATAAGGTGTCGGCATGACAGAAGAGTCGCCACCTTTCGTTATTTATCCCTCAGAGCGGGAAAGGAAACGATCGGAAAAACCCGACGAAAAAGGGTAAGACAAGGTCATTGCAACCATTGTCTGGGTTCGGGAGTCGGTTACGCAAGGGGAAGGTATTAGCACCCCTCACGTCCGTCGTACTCGACGGGATCCACGATTGTTGTGTTTACTTGGACGGGTTGGTTTTATTCTATCTACCTATCAAGGCTGGCTGAAAAAGAAAAGAAAAATGACTCGGCAAAGCGTCGCGCTTTATGCCTACGTATTCTCATCAGAGAATGAGAAATCAGAGTCAACGTAGTTCGGCCTACAAAGGATTATGGGGGAAGGTAGCTCGCCAAGACTTCGCCATGTCGTGCCTATGTACTCTCAACAGGCATGAGAGATCATAGCATACGTAGTTCGGGAAACTACGGTTTATTTCCTGTCTTTTACGAAAGAAGTGTTTTTTATTGTGTTTGCGATTTCAACCGCACTAGAGACTATGACCTGAGAGTGAATGCGTCGCATGTCACCCAAAGGGTACCATACTAAACATCCAGACTGTGGAAAAGAAACTCTCCCACAATCCTTTCTCAGATGGCTTAAGGCTCGTAACGTACGAAAGAAATCATTCATGATTACTGTATCTTAAACTGTTTTAAGGTGAGAAGAGAACAGGCCCAACTAGGAGGGAGACTATCAAGTCCTACTGTTATCATGCCATGGATTCATCCTATGGTTGAGGTTTGAACAGGGAACTCCTAGATGTTTTGATGCATAAGTTTCAACCTAAAAGTCTATCATCAAATCCTTATCCAAGGAAATGAGAGTCCTAAGGGATCATGTCAATGATACACCAAAACAGACAAAGCATCAGCTTAACAGTAAAATGCATGCAATGCAAGTGAGGGAGGAAATGTGTGTGGGGCTTCAGCCTCCACAAGCTCATCTCAACCTCAAGCCAGTCATGAAATAACAGTAATCATACTGAAATGTAAACAACATGCTATCAAGCAATAAACAGTAAACTGCAATCATACAGATAAAAGAAATGAAATAAAATTCCATCAGGCAAGCAAACCACATGGGCAAGGGAGCTGGGCTCTACCGAATACCCACAAGCAAAGCCACGCAGTAACAATACAAGCAGAGGGAGCAACTCAACCTCTAATGCAATCATGCTCCTAGATTCTATTTATTCTAGATGAACTTATTCTAATGCAACAGACAAGTCAAGCAAAACACACAATACAGAAAAGAAAAACAAAAGAAAGCTTCAGCTCCTCCAGCAGCAACTCAGTCTTCAGACTTCAATTACTTGACAAACATCAGTTTGCTTTTCCAGGTATCAACCCTACAACATGAGTTTCAACTCATCTTCTCCCTTAAGCTTCAGCTTCTTGGTCAGCTCCACCTTCAGGCTTCACCATCTTCAGGGATCTTCAATCATCAACTTGATCTTCATGCTCTTTAAGCTTCAACTGGAATGGCAATCTTCAAGGATTCATCCTCTTCAATAATCTTCAATGAAGTCTTCATCTTCAAGCTCAGGCTTAACCTCTCTCAAGACAATCAAAACCAGAGAAAAAAGTCACTTAATGGATAAGCTGGGGGATATTGAACTGCTTATTTGATCACCAAAGTTGACCTATAAGGGTTCAACATCAAATGAAGGGTTCCCTCAAAAGTTCTACTCCCTAGGTATATCACTTATCCCTCCAAAGGAGAGAGGTGTATATCATGGAAGGACTTTGAATCATAGGGAGGAATAGAGGTGAATGATACCATCCATATTTGAGAAAGAAATTATCTACATCTAAGCTCTTCCTAATCCTAACCCTAAAACAACAAAAAGAAAGGAAGAACAAGCTCCCAAGCTCCTCAATGCATCTTCAAGTCTTCAACCATGCTCCACAAAGAGATACCAAGCTCCTCAAACCAAAGGAAAACTCCAAAGCAAAGCAAACTAAACAAACATGCCCTAAAGGCAACACAAACAATCATTCAATACAAAAATCAACTAAAAATAGCACACTATTATATTAAATACTAATATAATTTCTAAGGGATCCTACATACCTACCCTTAATACCCATATATTCCCCATAGTCTAAATTGTCCTAAAAACCCAAAATCTAAAATTGTTATGGACCTATGTTGAAGTTTTAACCTAATTCTATACTACCTAATAGCATCTAATCAAAACTATCCTAAAAATCATGACAAAAATATGGAATTAATCCAAGGGGAACCTAAGACATTCATCTAACTACCCTAAAAAGATTGACCTAAAAATCTAAAGGGAACTACCCTAACTAAATTCTACAAATTAAGGTACCAACTAAAAAGAATTAAAAAGCAATTAAAAGTAAAAATATGCAAAAAATATAAAAATGAAATAAAATGGCAATTTTATGATTTTATATTTTTCTTGACAAAAGTGTGAAAAAGGAGAAAAAACTCCCATTAAAAAATATTCATTTTTCTATTTATTATGCATTTTCAAAGTTATGAAAAAATTTGGAGAGAATTAAAATGATTTATGAACATGGGGGTGCAAACAGAAATAAAATGCAGTTATTATTTCACATGGGCCCAGAATGGGGGGGGGGGGGGGGCGAATAACAAAGCGCCTGGCCCAGTTTAAAATCAGAAATCAATTAAAAATCAAAAGAAAAAAAGAAAATGCAGCGGTGCGAATAGCCATGCATTGCAGTGTAAACCTGGATTGGGCTTGGAAGGGGGGTGGGGATAGGAATTCACTCAAAGCCCAGAACCTTGCCATTAGTGAAACGCAGCGTTTTACGCTGCTTCTGATTTCCCTCCAATTCGCGTTTGAATTACAGTCGTCCGATCCATTCTTTGGTCAAGTGGTCAGCATGCGATCAATGGCAGCGATTTCATCTTCAACCTAGCGCTAGGGTTTCTGAAAATCACCATGAAAGTACCTTCCATGCACAGAACTTACACCAACTCGTTCTCCCTCATTTCTGGACCAAATTCATTCGTTCAAAAACCAAACTTGATCTATTTTCCACGTAGAATACAACTGTGGTGTTGGTTTCCATTAACGTGGCCTCTAGCATGCAACCCGAACGCGAATCCAAGCTAACCTCAAAATCTGACCAATATTCAACCTCACCCAAACTCATGATTCTTGATATCAAAATGCTCCTTATGTTACACTGATTAAAATCCTCTAATAACCTTGCATTAAAGCTTACTAAATCACAAGTTCCAACTCATCCAAGAATTGACCACCATTAATGAAACTTCTCCAATTGGTCTCAAACTCATCAAAAATGACCACCTAATTGTCTCTAACAGTTTCACACTAATAATTAGCCCTAGCCATGCCTAGAATAGGGTGTAGAAATGGTTTTGCATACCTTGCTTCTTGAAATGGTAGGTGATGAAATTCTTCAATCCAAGCCTTGTAGCTCCTCAAGAACACTCCTTGAATGGTGAATTTTCTTCTACTTGCACAAGATTTGATGTAGAGGACTTGTACTTCAAGATCCAATGCAATTTGCTTCCTTGCAAATTCAATGTGAAAGCCTTCAAATCTTCATCAATGGAGTTGCAAATCAATATGAACACACTCAGAAATGTTTATGGAGATGATTTGTGAAGAAAAATGGAAAGGTAATGAAGAAGAATCAAGAGATTCAATGTAATTTGCAATGAGGGAATTTGGATTTCAATCACTATTCTCTACCACAATTAACACCAACTATCACCAACCTTTCACCAATGCAAGTTGTATTCAATATATAGAGAGGTTTAGAAAAGTCTAGAACCTCCTAGAATCATCTAGTAAGAACTTGAAGATTTCATGATATGGTAATTTGCATTTTCACTTCTCATATCATGGTATCTCATGCAAAAACCCTTGTAACTTTGGTAACCAACTTGAATTTATCCCCAAATGATATTTTGGACAAGTTACCATGCATCTCTTCCTTGTTTATTAAGCTTTTCCTTGTTTTGGTTTGGTGCCTTATTATGCAAGCAAGACTTTTACAAAGCAACCCTATGATGCAAGCCTCAAATCAAAATTGTGGCTGAACCATTGTTCTTAAAATGTCATTTGGATTCAAAATGACCTATCATGTGACATGGTTTGGATTTATACCTTGAGATTTACGATTTTCAATCTCACTTGAATTAACTTATGCCTCATTTTTAGGCCATTTTTATCACTTTTTGATATGAGCCTTTTCAACATCTCATGACCACCCTACTAGCCTTAAAACATCATTCTAAGCAAGTTTGATGTTGAAGATTTTTCCATTTGAAGCTTGGAAGTAGGAGATATGGCCTTATGCTTGAAATGACCTATAACTTCCAAATGACCAAAATGCCCTTGGCTTGTCAAAGCCATAAGTTGAGTTCTACAAATCCTATCAAGGACTTTTAGTACTCTATAGAAAGCTAAGAAGATGCTCTTAAATATTCATGTTGACCAAGAGATCATAGGAATCATCCTACTAGGGCAAACGTTGTCTGCAAGTTGGGTGACTTTCAAGGACCCAGATTCACATACCTCAGATGACCTGTAATTTGTCAAAACCATAACTTGAGCTCTGCAAATCCTATCAAGGACTTCTACCACTCAAATTAAAGCTAAGAACAGGCTCTACAACATTCATGTTTTGGGGAAGATGAGATGACAATCACATCTTGAGCTAAAACTGCCTGGAAGATAGGGATCAAACTAGGGGATTTTACACTGTCAATCCTTAGAAACCCTAGCTTAAAACTTCTCAAACTCCTCAATCATGATGAGTTGGTCTAGGAATCATCTTTATAGTATCTCAATACATCATTCCATGATCACATGGCCCTTGGATTAGGTCTCAACCTTCTCCAAATCATTAGTTGACCTAGAGTTGACCCAGTCAAACCCTAATTCCACCATTCATGGTTGAATCTTCTGAATTCTTGCACAATGACCTCTCTGGGCTTCATGATAGCTTTCAAGACATCTCATAAGCTTTCTCAAAGCTTCAAGTCCATCCTCATAGTCTCAGAATCATCTGAGGAGTACCCACAACTCTCCAGTTATGAGACACACAACTCTGGTTTCAACCAATTCCTCTGAGGATTTCTTGAACTTTCTGATAAAGGTATCAACCTTCAAACACTTGATGGGTAAATAAATGTTGGTCAAATTTTGGGGTGCAACACCGACCCCGTGTGATGAGCGGGACAGAGCAATATATATATATATATATATATATATATATATATATATATATATATATATATATATATATATATATATATATATATATATATATATATATATATATATATATATATATATATATATATATATATATATATATATATATATGTATATATATATATATATATATATATATATATATATATATATATATATATGTATATATATATATATATATATATATATATATATATATATATATATATATATATATATATATATATATATATATATATATATATATATATATATATATATATATATATATATATAAATATATATATATATATATATATATATATATATATATATGTATGTATATATATATATATATATATATATATATATAATATATATATATATATATATATATATATATATATATATATATATATATATATATATATATATATATATATATATATATATATATATATAAATATATATATATATATATATATATATATATATATATATATATATATATATATATATATATATATATATATATATATATATATATATATATATATATATATATATATATATATATATATATATATATATATATATATATATATATATATATATATATATATATATATATATATATATATATATATATATATATATATATATAAGAATCTTAATCGGTTGAGTAAATAAATAAAATAATTAATTATATTTAATAATTAATTATTTAATTGAATATGTGCTTAACTATAAGTGGATGTCAAGATAATCCATTTCGAAATAATGAGAATTCTAAATGATTATCATTCTATATATAGACTATGATCACAAATATATCATCCTATAAGAAGATTATATCTTTTTATCCCCATTCGAAGAGTTTTCAAGACATTACGAGTACCGGTTGAGAAAAATCCACAAGCCAACCAGTGTCAAACACTTGTCTGTACACTTTTGTATTTTAGAATTATCGTTGCCATTGTCTAAAAATCTTTCTCATTATATTCGTTAAGGTATTCCTATAATCATTAATATCAAAATGTCATAGATCCTAAGGTTTGTGTCCATGGGGAGACGCTTAAGCGCTCCCAGCGTAATGAGTGATCAGTGCATAATTATGCACTTTCTCCTATATTTTTACTATGGAATTTCTTTACTTTATCTTGATTATTTTTATGTTTTATTTTGTTTTTATATTTTATTTTATTTTTGGCTTAATTTGATTTCCGCACTTATTTTTCAGCTTTAGCAGTCTGCACGGAAACGATCATAACTGGAGTTCCGAAAATCCGTTTGAGGCGTTCTAAAATTCGCCGGAAAGCTAAGAGAGAGAGCTACGACTTTCGTGTTGGAGTCGAAGTCAGATTCGGAGCCCAAAATTCCAGAATTCCGTTTGAAGTTACTGCATTAGAATTTTATTTTAGTGTTGGGTCATGTATTGGGCCTGGGTTATGTTTTCGACTCAGTTGGGTTATGACCCGAATTTGCTTTCTTTTTAAAGGAAAAATACTCGTGTTACTGTTCACCTAGTTACATTTTCACGAAAAATACATTCGGAGCTTTGAGAGAACCATGGAGAGCTAATTCCTTAGAGTCATTCTGCTGTCATCGCGTTCCAACGCTTTGAGATTTTTACTTTATCAATCTAATTCGTTTCTCTTTAAACACTATTCTATGAATTTCTTTTGCTTAATCTGTTAGTTTATAGAATTGTTTTGATTAAATTCGTATGATTGCATCCTTAGCTTTTATTCGTCGTTACGTCGCTTTGTCGTTAATTCGCGTTTATAATTCGTGTTTGCTTAATTCACGAAAACTTAATCCGTTTGCTTAATTTGGAATATAGGATTGTTAATCTAGTTTATGTCTTTTGCACTTGTTAATTGACATAGGAATCGAATAGAGATCGAAATCGCTTAGGAAATTGGTAAGGTAGAAACCCGTGATAAGCCGGAACCGAAAACAGTAGATTGACTTATTTTGATAATCACTTATTTTAACCGCTTAATTGCATTTTCTTTATTTATCCGATCAGAAACCAAACCAACTCCCCCTCCATTTCGAATTTGGTAGATTAATCACATAAAAGAATCCTTGAGACGATATCCGAGTTGAATTGTCGATGTATTACGTTTTCATCAAAAACACTCGTTTTGATCCGCGAGCGACAACTGATTAATGAGCTAGGCCCTCCACGACGGAGAGATGGATTGGGTCGACCCCGTGTGATGAGCGGGACAGAGCAATATATATATATATATATATATATATATATATATATATATATATATATATATATATATATATATATATATATATATATATATATATATATATATATATATATGTATATATATATATATATATATATATATATATATATATATATATATATATATATATATATAT